>OU898284.1:87681824-87711824 GCA_918026665.1 Diabrotica balteata
ATGGTTATGAGAAACCAAAATTTGCAAATGAATGTTTGATTGATTTTGTAACAGAGGCTGTTTTTTTATTAGATAGTTTAAGCTAAAATATTTAAGCATGGATGATCAAGTTTGTGGGGTAGTTACATTACTGTTACATGTTGATTTATATTTTAGGATAATGAGCTTTCCAAAATTGGTGAGGAGACCATAAATGAATTTGTTAGGAGAATCCATAAGAAGCTGATCTGGAATAAAATTCAAGGAAAAGATAGTTGGCTAGGGAAAAAGCAATATAAAGTTTTTGAGGACACACATATAGCTCTGATTTTAAAAGGTTTGTAACTTATAAACATAAATCAATTTAAGGTGCATTTAAGAATTTACACTATCACTTACCAGCTGATTAAGCATATTGTTAACTGTGTCTTATATGTAATTTAGATGGCAAATTTTACCAATCATAAATGTTCAGGTCTGGCTATGAGATTGCTTTAAGAACTACAGCTAGCTTATGAGATAAAGGTTTGTTGTTGGCCATATATTTTATTTATACAGTTATTTTTATTTTTTTACGTATAAAAGTGTAATTACTGCTCATTTGGTCATTAGAAATAAATACCAATCGTTGGGTTGGTATTCTTCTAATTCAGGTGAGATTCATTAAAACTACAGCACTTGAAATTCGTGTGTTTAATTTTACTTTGAATTATGATTTATTCACAAGAAGCAAAGTATAATGAACTAAATCTGAAATTAGTTTATTCAATTTATGAATGTACATTAATTTTGTTTTCAGATGTTGCTTGGAAAAACTCCAAAACCAGCGTTGCCATGGGGAAGGAAGTTAAAACTTGATAATGAAATATCTGAGGAAATATTTAAAGAGAGGGCAGATAAAATTTAACTTGCATGTTGCATTAGCAAATATGATTAATTTTGTAATGATTAAATTGTGTAGTTCATGGACACAAAGGAACAGTCCAATTTTTGAGACTGTTTTATATATTAAAAATAAATACCTAAAAATTAATCTACTGTTGAAAGAAAACAGACAAAGTTCCATATTAGGTATTGATCTTTTTCATACTTATGATTTCAACTTTAAAACTCAACAATTGACTTGTCTGCTTTTAATTGCTGACCACCACAATTGTAAGGGAAATCAGAATGGGAAGGGATAAGGGAAGTTGAATGGTTCTGTTTTTAAGAACCACAATTTCAACAATTTTGTCAATTTCTTTAGCAGTATTCACAATCCTTCTTCCTCTTGTGTAGACAAGTGTAGTCAAAGAATCCCATATCAGTAACAGCCATATTCACTCTTTTAAGTGTTAAAATTTGTGACGCATGCTTACAGTGTCTTAATACCAATAAAGGTCTTGGTCCAGACATAATATCTTAACTTATTTTTTAGGGAATTGTGCATTCTTTTTATGTAGGCATCTATGGCTTATTTTTTATAAATCTCTGACTGAGGGTCACTTTTCATCACAATTTATTTATTGATTTTATCCTTAACTCATTGATTCCTAATTATCGTTCCATTATAATTCTTTCTGCTATTCCTAAAATTGTCGAGGCTTTGCTGACTGATTTTTTGACAGTAAATTTGAAGAATCAGCTTCATACTGGTCAGGGTGGTTTACTTACTGTCTAGTCGTTCAACTTCAACTAATTTACACTGATTATGTTATAATTGCATTAAAAACCATTTTTATGTTGATTAGATTTATACTGACTCATCTACAAGCATCAACTGTTCTTGTAAATTGTGTAGACCATATTCTTATTCTGATATGATCAATTTCTTGAATCTGGATTCTCTTATCAAAATGTGTTACCTTTTAATCTTTATTTTTCAACTTGTTTATAAAATAACCAATCTACTGAATTGCTTCAGCTAGTTTGTTTTCATATCCCTTCCCATTCACTGTGTCAGAATTTACATTTCCATGTTCCTTACCACATAACTAATTATGTTTTCACACATAGAGATGGTCTAAAACTTTCATATCAATTGCTTTAGGTACTATTTGAAGCACTTAAATGCTAAATGAAACTTATTATAAAATGTGTACTTAATTATTTTATTCATGTATATTTTATTTTATCTGTAATTTTGTCTATATTTCTATAATGTTGCATTTTGTATAATTTTGACAGTGAATTTGTTCCATTTGTTAATAATAAATAAATATATGTAATAATAAATGTTAGTTTCCTTTAAACATTTATGTTTTATTACACAAAATTATTTTTATATTTCTATAATGTTGCATTTTTGCATAATTTTGACAGTGAATTTGTCCCGTTTGTTAATAATAAATAAATATAAATAAATGTAATAATAAATGTAAGTTTCTTTAAACATTTAAGTTTTATTTCCCAAAATACATTCTTAATATGCACAGGATGACACCACATTTAGTACTTTATGCAATGGCGTTGACGTCTAATTTACATCCTGAGCGCTAAAATAGATGTCCGAAAATATCACAAAAGTCCGTCAAGTAAGTTCTCTGGACGTATTATGGACGTCCAATTAAGGTCCAATTAACGTCCCGGTACGTCCATTTTACGTCCGCTCGGGACGTAAGATGGACGTCCATAGGACGTTTGGCGCAGCGACATTCGGACCAATATAGGACGTAAAACGGACGTAAATAGGACCAAAGCGGACGTTCGAGGGACGTCCCTAAAGTCCGCGAGGGACGTAGTATGGACGTCCACTGGACGTACATGTGCTATTAGGGTATGTATTGTCATACTACTTCTTTCCCAACCAAAGAAAAATAAATAAAAAGATCCATCGGAATAATATTTTAAGATATCAGTATAAACAAATTGTATATAGTAATTTAAGATAAGATTTAGTGTAGATAAGAATAGAAATTTGTTTGGCAAAAGAACCTTTTCCGTTTCCAACAAAATTATCAAAAAACCCCTTTGTTTAGAATTAAAAGACATTTTACCTGTAAGTTAATCTTTTCATTGTTTGTATAATCGAGTATTAAATGACCATATTCTAATCTTTTGAAATATGTATAAATTGTGTATTGACAAAACCAATTTTAAAGTAAGCTGTTTAGTTTTTCTCTGAAACAGAAATTAGGCTTTTCCAAAATCATGGTAAACACAATTTGAGCTTTTGATTGGACGGTCGTTTTTTGAATGGGAATTTGTGAGCCGACTAGGAGGACCAGAGAGGTTAGATATAATTTGGTCATCCAAGGAAACAGTCGTTTGTCTCAAGATAGGGTTTGGTTCGTGAATTTGGATACCGGCATTGTGAAAAGAAGTTAATAGTGTTGCAGAAGGAGATAACAAGGATGAAAAGAGGTCCGTGTATCTACCGTGGGCACTTTGTAAATTATATATGAAAGTAATTTTTACGGCATCAAGTTGACAAAAAGAGGTCCTTGTGTTAGTATAAATAAGTAGCTGAGTTTTTTGGAAAAGTGAATCAGGTGTTTTTTGGGTAGTGCAGCAGGTTTGCAGAGACGTTAGGAAGGAGCCGAGGTTCCAAAAAGGAGAAATGGAGAAATCACATCGTTGAGGAGTCTGGACTTTTCTGGGTATGTTGCAACATACAATTCAATATGGAAAAAAACTGTAAGTGTTTGAACAATTGAAATTGGTATTTGTGAAGGATCTGTGTTGACATCAATGTTATTATGATTCAAATTTGAGAATTGAGTTTTGTTTGACTAATCAAAAGTTTAAAGTTTTTGTTTTGTTTTTTTTTCTTGTTTCAAGTAAAGAAAAGTTTAAGTAAAATTGGTTTTCACTTAATATAAATGTATGTAGATTTAAAATCTTATTATTATAAAAATTTCATTTATTTTCTTGTATTCTGATTGATAAGATAACGGCAGAATTTGATAATTGTTTTATTCGTTCATATAAAATAAAGAAACATATTTTTTTGTAATATAATATTTTCTTTTATTATTATCCTTCTTCTCTATCCCGATAAAGGACAACTAGACAATCTTTGAATCCGTCGAACACAGGTAATATAAGGAGTTTTATTTTACATTTGATAACAATAAGTTATATTTTTTTATTGGCTCAATAAACTAAGATAAAAGTCAAAATAAACAATCATAACAGTATATATATATATATATATATATATATATATATATATATATATATATATATATATATATATATAATATATATTATATATATATATATATATATATATATATATATATATATCATATAGAAATATTTCTACAGTATATTACATAAAAAACGACAATACATATGTTAATATACAACAAATACATAAACAAACTGTTTGTGAGACAAGGGGGGACTATTCGAAGGAGGGGGTTTCATATACATGACACAAAACTAGGGAAAAATTGAACAACAGAAATGGCTAGAGGGAAAGGAATCTGTCTTACTTTGTTAAGACTACTACACAGATGCAAGAATATTCAAATGCCTCTCACGTTGGGCGACAAATTGTAACGAATATATTTATGCTTACCACATGGGGTATTACTATAAGGGGTAGAACATTAGGGACAGAAATTATTGGGGGTGGAGATAGGGCAAGCAAAACAAATCGATACTTGTGCGAACGGCAATCAGGGTTTGTTTGGAGACCTGGAGGTCGTGGACAAGTAAATGGCAAGGGGGTTGGATTGGGGCAACTACAAAAAAAATGAAACAAAAGGGTACTAACATGAATCTCTTGGAAAAACGAAACAAAAGGAAACACCTGTAGCAATTTAAAAAAGACGCCGCTTCGAGGTGCCAAATTATAACGATTACAACAATTAGTTGTAACTGTTGAAATAATTATTGGAAATGAAAAATATATCGTCTTTACATGAAGCTCAAAAAAGGGTAGAGAGTTAGTTAAGAACAGTAAACAAAATGATTTAAAAAAAAAATTAAACATTTATTGAGTCTCACCACATACAGTTACAAAATAGACAATGCAAAAATATCATATCAATAGTCGCAAAATACAAAAATACAAAGAAAAACTTACATGTGTTCTTATCTGTTTACAAACTTTAGAAGTTGGAGATACTACAAAAACTTACAAAGAAATTGTTACAAAAAAAGAAATATCTTTAAAATAAAACCATTCATAGACAGGTTAATCTTCTTTAAAAAACCAAAACAAAATAATATCAAAACTAACAAAGCTAGCTGTCATATGTTAACATTAAATTTTAAAACAGAACAATTAAAATGACAGCTAACCACGCTCTAAGACATAATTTTAATTATTACTAATTCTTAAATTTTAATGAAAGCAAATTTTACTTAAAAAAATGTCCATCTTTACTTTGAAATTTGAACACAAAAAAGTTACCTGGACTGCACTGGAGTTTTACACGAAAATTCTGGGGGTAGAACTGGAACTGAAACTCTGACACGCGAACAAAAGGACTGCATCTCACACTGGTAATTACTGAGGTTATAAATTGGGGCACCGGAACACAAACTTTTGAAACTTTTCTCCTTCAAAAACTGGAACAGGTAGAATTAGACTGCAACAACACATTGAACTGGGACGACGCAAATATAGAAATCTACCGACCAATAAGCTTATTGTCACACCTTTACAAACTACTAACCCAAATAATAACAAATAGATTGACAGCTAAACTAGATGCATACCAACCAGTGGAGCAAGCAGGCTTTCGTAAGGGTTTTAGCACTATCGATCACTTGCAAACAATTCGGACCATTATTGAAAAAACAATAGAGTACAACATACCACTACATCTGGCATTTGTCGATTATCACAAATCATTCATCTCACCCAAGTTATTTACTTTGGCATTAGAAAATGTTTTCAAACAACTAAATTGGGCCGAAAATGGATTAAAACTAGATGGAGTATATCTTAACCATTTGCGTTTTGCAGGTGACATAGTACTAATAAGCACAGATATCCATGAACTAAAATCAATGCTACAAGATTTAAATCACAAATCGAATCAAATAGGATTAAAAATGAATCTCGACAAAACAAAGATATTAAGCAACAGCCTAGAAAACATCACGATAGATACCATCAATATAGAAAAGGGTAGAACAATATATATATATATATATATATATATATATATATATATATATATATATATATATATATATCTAGGACATGCAATTAAAAACGAACAGGAAAATCAAACCCTAGAAATTAAAAGGACACAATTATCATGGGCTGCTTTTGGTAAGTTGAGCTTCATTTTAAAAGACAGAAAAATCTTGGAAAAATATGGATTGGAAATTATGGCAATAACAAGAAAAATGGCAGAACAATGAAGAGTAACTCAACGGGCCATGTTAAATATAAGCCTCAGAGACAAAATTCCTAACACCGAAATACGTCGAAGAACTAAAGTAACCGACATCATGGGAAAAATAGCGACATTGAGATGGCAATGGGTAGCACATGTAGCAAGACAAGACACCAACAGATGGTCTCATAAAGTGACATTCTGGAGACCTCGAGAAACAAAAAGAAGCAAGGGTAGACCTAAAAAGAGACGGATAGACGATATAACTGCTGTAGCTGGAAAACAGTGGATGAGAATTGCAAAAGATAGGGAAGCGTGGAAGCAATTGGAGGAGGCCTATGTATTTCGCATAAAAAAAGTTTATCACCAGTGTGTATTCCCATATGTTCTTTTAAACAGGAATTTCGTGAAAACTTTTTGGCACAAATTTCACATGCAAAAGGGCTATCGTCAGTGTGTCGACTCATATGTTCCATTAAACTGGATCTTTGCGAAAAATTTTTGGAGCAAATTTCACATGCAAAAGGTTTATTCCCAGTGAGTATTCTCATATGTTCTGTTAGACGATCTCTTGGTGAAAATCTGTTGGAACAAATTTCACATGTAAAAGGTTTCTCACCAGTGTGACAGTGTCCCCTCTTATTTTCTGTTAAACTGGATCTATGTCAAAAACTTTTAGAGCAAATTTCACATGCAATTGGTTTATCTCCGGTATGTACTCGCATACGTTCTGTTAAATTGGATTTTTGTAAAAACTTTTGGAACAAATTTCACATGCAATGGATTTTTTCCCCAGTGTGTACTTTCATATGGTCTGTTAAACAAGATCTTCTTAAAAAACTTTTGGAGCAAATTTTACACGCAAAATGTTTATCGCCAGTGTGTATTCTCACATGTTCTGTTAAATTAGATCTTTGTGAAAAACTTTTGGAGCAAATTTCATATGCAAAAGGTTTATCCCCAGTGTGTACTCTCATATGTTTTGGTAAACTGGATCTATGTAAAAACCTTTTGGAGCAAATTTCACATGTAAAAGGTTTATCCCCAGTATGTACTCTCATATGATTTGTTAAATTGGATGTACATGAAAAACTTTTGGAGTAAATTTCACATGCATGCAAAGGTTTACCGCCAGTGTGTACTCCCATATGTTATGTTAAACTAGATCTTTTTGAAAAGCTTTTAGAGCAAATTTCACATGCAAAAGGTTTCTTACCAGTGTGTACTCTCATATGTTTTGGTAAACTGGATCTATGTAAAAACCTTTTGGAGCAAATTTCACATGTAAAAGGTTTATCCCCAGTATGTACTCTCATATGTTTTGTTAAATTGGATGTACATGAAAAACTTTTGGAGCAAATTTCACATGCAAAAGGTTTATCGCCAGTGTGTATTCTCACATGTTCTGTTAAACGAGATCTTGTTGAAAAACTTTTGGAGCAAATTTCACATGCAAAAGGTTTCTCACCAGTGTGTACTCTCATATGTTTTGTTAAACTAGATCTATTTGAAAAACTTTTGGAGCAAATTTCACATGCAAAAGGTTTATCGCCAGTGTGTATTCTCACATGTTCTGTTAAACTAGATCTTTTTGTAAAACTTTTGGAACAAATTTCACATGCAAAAGGTTTATCGCCAGTGTGTATTCTCACATGTTCTGTTAAACTAGATCTTTTTGTAAAACTTTTGGAACAAATTTCACATGGAAAAGGTTTCTCACCAGTGTGTACTCTCATATGTTTTGTTAAACTAGATCTATATAAAAAACTTTTGGAGCAAATTTCACACGCAAAAGTTTTCTCGCCAGCGTGTATTCTCACATGTTCTGTTAAACGAGATCTTGTTGAAAAACTTTTGGAGCAAATTTCACATGCAAAAGGTTTATCGCCAGTGTGTATTCTCACATGTTCTGTTAAACGAGATCTTTTTGAAAAACTTTTGGAGCATATTGCACATGCAAAAAGGTTATCCCCAGTATGTACTCTCATATGGTCTGTTAAACTGGATCTATATGAAAAACTTTTGGAGCAAATTTCACACGCAAAAGTTTTATCGCCAGTGTGTATTCTCACATGTTCTGTTAAATTAGATCTTTTTGAAAAACTTTTGGAGCAAATTTCACATGCAAAAGGTTTCTCACCCGTGTGTACTCTCATATGTTTTGTTAAACTAGATCTATATAAAAAACTTTTGGAGCAAATTTCACATGCAAAAGGTTTATCGCCAGCGTGTATTCTCACATGTTCTGTTAAACGAGATCTTGTTGAAAAACTTTTGGAGCAAATTTCACATGCAAAAGGTTTATCGCCAGTGTGTATTCTCACATGTTCTGTTAAACGAGATCTTTTTGAAAAACTTTTGGAGCAAATTTCACAAGCAAAAGGTTTATTCCCAGTGTGTATTCTCACATGTTCTGTTAAACGAGATCTTTTTGAAAAACTTTTGGAGCATATTGCACATGCAAAAGGGTTATCCCCAGTATGTATTCTCATATGTTCTGTTAAACTGGATCTATATGAAAAACTTTTGGAGCCAATTTCACACGCAAAAGGTTTATCGCCAGTGTGTATTCTCACATGTTCTGTTAAATTAGATCTTTTTGAAAAACTTTTAGAGCAAATTTCACACGCAAACGATTTATCGCCAATATGTATTCGCATATGTTCTTTTAAAATGTACCTTCGTGAAAATAATTCGGAACAAAATTCACATGGAAAAGTATTTTCTCCACTAGGTACTGTTAAAACTCTCTCTTTATTAAACTCTTTAGAACAAATTTCACACGTTAAATGTTTTTTTCCCGGACCGTTACTGTTACTGTCTGAAAAATTTTTAATGCATATTGTACACGTGAAAACTTGTTCCCCAATGTAAACTCTCGTATCTGTTTTTAAATGATTATTTGTTGAAAATTGTTTGGCGCAAATTTCAGTGGTAAAACAGTTTTTCTCAGTTTTCACATTCGTTGAGGCAGTTAAATATTGGTCCAAACTGTTATTAATTCTAACATGGTCTCTGCATGATTGGCTTGCATCAGTTTGTCTATCTTCAGTAGGAAAACCTAAAATCGTAATTATTTATTAAACGACTATTATGTACTTAAATAAAAAAATATTGTATGACCAGTTAAAAAAAATTCAGAATAGAATGACAGGGGTTATGTCTAATAGAACAAAGTATACTTATTTGACTGTAAGTATAATAATTATAAATATAATAATGACCATAACTGGAAGCAAAAGCCAGCACACGCAGGCCTTGTTCAGTGCGTTCCCGAAAGGGCCGCATGGTTTGTGCAGATTTAATTTTCGGCAATATGAGATAAAAGAAGGAGAAGACTAACTATTAAGACAATGCTCGAACTACTACTGACCATAGCGAGCAATTTAGTATATGAACAACTAAAAACGAATATGTGTCGCGATGTCGCAAAATGAATAAACTGATACAATTTCTACAAAGACAGGACTACTTGAACTTCCAACACCTTATTCTGCATTTTATTTAACATCGCCCTAAAAACAGTCATAAGAAAAACAATGGTCAGTACAAAGGGGAAAAATTATAACAAAAAGCGTATAAATACTAGCATTTGCTGACGACATTGATATCATGGCTAGAAGCAGAAAGGTTATGATAGAAGTATTAAATCTAATAGACAAGCGGCCTAAAAATTAATAAAGCCAATACAAAATAATTGAATGTTGATAGGTCAAAAGGACGTAGGCAACTACACTTCAAGACTGTAAACAATTTTACACATCTAGGCTCATTAGTCACTTCATATTACAGAAAACATCAAAAAGAAAATATACAACGCCAATAAAACTTAACAGTTAAACACAAACAATTAAAATCTGATAATATAGTAAGAACAAAATGTAAAATTTATGACACTTATGAAATAAGTCCAAACATGGATCAGAAACATCGACTCTGCTAAAAAACTATGGGAAGCTACTAGTGTCGCCAATAGCTCAATTCGGGTTTTACTATTGGATAAATTGCAATACTGTTTTTCCAATTTTTATATTAAATGTTTACAATGAATAAAAAACGGTATTACAAATGTGATTTTATTATTTTAGTTTATTGAAAGTTTATTGAAAAAAACAAAACACTTGATCATTAAGAAAAATACACCCATTGGTGTAACCGACAACTCTAATGAAAATTTCATTAGAAATGCCGATTACACCCATTGGTGTAAGTCAAATTTACCGTAATTTTGGACGATATGACAATAAAAAACAAAAAATGCAACACTTAAATCACTTAGGGAAAATGGTATGTAAAAAAAACTTGACATAAAAACCAGGTGATCCAGTGCAAGTGTTGCAAACATAAATAGTTGCTTTTTTATTTTGCCTCCTGCATACTAGGCACTCCTTCCTTAGGACTCGTTTTATCTTTTTTGAATTACTGTACTGTAATTTGCTTTAATTGTTTTCTCTATTTTTTCCAATTTGTGCTCTCCAAGGTCAATTTTATTTTTATTTTCATCACCACCCTCTGACAACATAGTCTCCAAAATTATTGGTAAGAAGACTTTCTTGACTGTTCTGAATAATTATTGTATAAAATTAGTGAATTTTCTAACAATATTTGCAGTATATGAATAAACAATTTCTCATACCAACGCAAAATTTTCCGAGAGCACGGATAATATGCGAGCATTTGGTCTTGAAGGTCAATGCCGGACATATATATTTGTTATATTCATGAATGACTCTAGGTTGTAACTTTGCTTAACCTCGTTTATTGGTGGTTTCCGTCATTGTATTACCAAATTCCGTAGTTAAGTATCATACCTCTCTTTTGTCCTTCCACTTGCCCACGTGAACTCCGTTGCCAAATACGGATTTATTCTCTCCTTTTTGTAATCTTTTTTGTACAACAGGCACTGGATTACCTTTTCTATTTCTATGTAATGTTCCTGTACAATAGGTTCCTTTTGTAAGCAGTTTTCGTCCCAAATCATAGCTATTATAAAACCTGTCCATAAATTCCCTGCTAAAGTTGTGAACCAATCGATCAGGTTGTGTCAACATGTATATTTATTACCATACTTATGACGTTTATTTTGTATATTTCTATTGCCGGAAAGTCTTCCTCTCGAAGACATCATGGATTCATATAAAGAAAGGGATTTAGCGAACTGGATCATCACTACCTGGAGTGTGAATTGATTTCATTGTGCTATTGAAATGATCCACTACAGGACGTATTTTGCGTTGTAAACAATCTTGATTATTATTAGAGAGATATTGCATAGTCACTTTTGCACTTGCTGTATTATAGCATGCGTTATTTTGACAGTAGAGCATGCGCAGATGTGATATTTGGCTTACGCTGCGTTATTGAAAGTAAGGCCTACCGTTATTAGGGGAGCCGTTACGCTTTGCGGAATTCGTTGCGCTATTTTCTTTCTTGGTCATGTTTGTTGTTTGTGTCATTTAAACCAAGTTTATTTGTAATTTTTTTTTTTCAAAATGGGTACATTAGACAATAGCAAAAGGATCAGATTGACGTCTGATGACGACTTGTGTTTGTTAAAACAAGATTTAGGTCAAAATCCATTGACCTATTGGAGAAAATTGGAGGTTAGTTCAGGAGAACATGAGGAGTTCAACAGGAAAATCCTTTATTATAAGAACTCTGAAGGATCATTTGTTTCTCGTGCTGGATATTTGGAAAAAAAACTGAAGCAGACCAGAAAAGGTTTGTTTCGTTATTACTAAAATGTTTAACAAATAAGACTTATGATAATAAATAATATGTCTCTGTTCAGAAAAAACACATTTTGAAAGAGTAGTATACAATATTGTATGATCTCTAGACTATTTTGTATTCAACAAAATATAACAATTAAAGTTTTGTTTTAGATCAGGAGTAGAAGAAATGTATAGTGAAAGGGACAGATGTTTGCAAGAAATAGCAGATATGTGTGCGGATTTAACTTTGGCACCTCCTCCGAAAAAGAGGCGAACTGTTTCTAAGGAGAAGCAAATAATTGAATTGGGTCGGAAAATGAGGGATAATCATTCCTCAGTATACCAAGCAAGTGAGACCAGAGACAAAACAGAAGTAGTTAAGGTTGATCATAGTTATGGTCATGGACGTATAAATAAAGAAGGACCGGGCTATTTACATCTGTACATGAAGCCATGAGATCGTCACAGTCATAGACACAATTGACGTTGTCATATTATTTTTTTTTCCAAGCGAATCTTCGAAATAATTTTCGATTTTTAGTATAATTTAATTTTAATTTATAATAAAAATGTATTATTTAGTTAGTATAAACTATTTTTAGATATACTCATTTCGCAACCAAGAAATTAACACGCATGCTTAAAGCATGCGATATGCTACTGCTAGGTGCTGAGAGTATTTTTTTTGTAAATCGTTATAACTGCAATTGGTTTCTTGTTGGCAGAATACATTTATAAAGTTTTTGCTAAATTTTGTATTTTTTAACGCGTGACGCTTATAGGCGTCGCCAGCACTAGATCATTAATATTTCATCCATATGCTAAGTGACTCACATGTGCGTCTTTGATTTTTAAATTGCAGAAAGTCATTATTGTCAAAAGGAACATTTACTGGAAATTTTAATAGAAAACATATTACAATAATAATATTAATAATTACAAATTATTATCATTATGATACTGTACAAAACAATTTCCAACACAAAGGCCAGGTTTTTCAGGACAGAAGCTGCACTCAAATATCGTGTCTTTTCTTAAATTACTCTTTGAACATACCTTACATCTTTTTCTCTTTATCCGACCTTTAGTATCAACATTTAAAATTTTTGAAATGTTGTGCTTGTCTGTTGTTTGTTGTTGTTTGTACACTGGAGTAACCAATACTGTTTCAGAATTTTTTAAAAGATGTCTGATAATTTCTAAACGATATTCATATAAATTCATTTTTCTACCAGTGTAGGGAGTATAACTTTTGTACAAATAATAGGAATTTAACAACAAAACTTGAAATATGTGAATACCTATTTTTTTTTATACCATCTGAGCGTCCTTCGCTCACATGAGTGGTGGTGTTGATCTTTGCGATCAACACCACTCATAAACTCATTATATTTGGATATAGGTAGGGTTTTATTTTTATTTGGTTTCTTTTGTTTTCAGTTTCGATAAGATCATTTTTTTAAAATTCCGTGGATATGTACATAACTTCTCTTTTATCTCTCCACTTTCCTACTAAAATGCCATCTTTGTATTGCCCTACTGTCTGTCCTTGTGCTAGTTTAGCTTCTAAAACTTTTTAGGGTTACCTTTTCTCTTGGAAATTAAAGTTCCTGTGCAGAAAGTATTAATTTGTAAAAGAGTTTTTGCTAAATCAACACTTCCATAAAAATTATCTATAAAAAGAGAATGCCCAACGTCAAGTTTATCTCGCATTAGTTCTAAAACTACTTTTTTAGAGTGGCCTTTTCCACCTGCAAAGTCATAACGTCCTGTATATAATTTCAACTCGTAGAGGCGACTAAGCCGTCCTGTGTGTTTAGCTCTAACTTGGGTTACCATACAATTTAAGTCCGTATTTGTTGTACTGTATTGCTTCTCATATATATTCGAAAAAATAATCTACCACGCCACAACACCATACTTTCATCAAGGGATAGATTTTTTCCTGGTTGATATATTTTAGCCATTATACTATTGAAGTAATTTAAAAGTGGTTTAATTTTATAGATTTTATCTTCTATTGTACCCTCTTCTGGATTTCGGGCAAAATGTAGACATCTCAAAATAAGCAAGTAACGATCTCGGCTTCAATTGAAAAAGAGGATCGGTATTCCAGTAGTCCTGGAATCTATTGGTTTTCCATGTTCCCATATGCAATGTAAGTCCAAAAAATGTTTTAAGTTCGTTAACACCTGTAACACCGGATAAAAATAACGATTCGGCATAAACATTTGTTTCCTGCACTATCATCTCAAAAAAATATCTTCCACAAGAAGGCAAAAAAAATCGTATGGAAGACCAGTCCCTGGAATATCTACTAATAACCCAGAAGATTTGGTAAAATTAAAATTTTGCATTCCAATAGGATCGTCTTTCCACGAATCCTCACTTAAATTATGGCTCCTCCTGTATATTTTCATTCCTATCTGCATTTCCATGTAACGCTTCAACCAATCCAGAATAATCATTTTCTTCTTTAAAATCTAAAAAAAGAAAAACAATTGTACAAGAAAATATAATGCTGCAAAATAATTCTGTTGATAAATATTCTAAAAGGTTGAAATTAGAAATAAACATTTCAAAACATGTATACAAATGAAGTTATGATATAATTTTTAATTCATTTCTCAAATCTCGTATTGGAATCATATCTGTACTCTTTATAATAAACATACCTGTGTCTTCATCTGACAGAACTACACTATTATTGGATTCACTGAATTCATCTTCACTAGATGAATTATTATTTAATATATTATATAATTGATCAGTACTATATTTTGATCTTTTACAGTTTGAATTATTTGCATTCATTTTACCACACGAATCTTCGATCTTTTACAATGTGAATTATTATTTGCATTTATTTTAACAAACGTCAATAGTTTGATAGTTTGACAACTAAAAAGCATGGCAACCTATTATGGAGGTACGGAATTCTGTAATGGGTTTTTTCTACTCGCTTACTAGTAAATTGTATATTACCTACTATTTGGATGCTAAGTAAATGCATCATAACAGATACTGACACGTAATGACTAGCACGTAATAAAAAAAATTACGCTTCAGTTTTATAAAAATGTGTAATATCACATAAGCCTTGTAAGTCAGTTGGTCGAGTTACCATGGAAACGAAATAACAGACGTTATTTTGACAGATTAAAAATTATTAATCTGTCAGTGTAAATATAGTGGTAATTTAATTTTAATTTTTATAAACGAAAATAATGGTAGAAAAAGTATAGTACACAACTTGAGTTGTAAGCTTACTACATGCTTGTAAAATTACTGCGCTCGCCGCTACGCGGCTCGCGCGCAACTTTTTTACTCGCATGTAATAAGCTTCTTACAACTCTCGTTATGTAATATACTATTAATAAATAAATAAAATAATACAATTATTGTAATAGATAGATACGGATTTCGGTTGTTGACTGTGATAATCAGCATTATCTTTTCTAATAATATAAATCCAAAATAAAAAAGCAAAAAATAGAATAAGGTTCATTTAAATTTAGAAAATATATTAATTTAATTAATTTGATATGGCAAAATAAAGATAATACAGAATCTAAATTTAAATAATTTTATGAATTAGTTTTTGTACTTGGAGAAAAGATTTTCTTTTTTGATTACCGGTGGCTTTTCTTTGTTTTTTATTTTTATAGTGTTGGTGCAAAACAGAATTATTGTGAGTCCATCTTTGGAAGCCTTACTTGCAGTGCTCATTTCTTCTCTTAGGGCGTAAGTTATGTTAGATAATGCTTTCGTCGAAATAAAAATAATCCCGACTCATCTGCGTTAAAATATCTAGCCGTGAGTATCGCTTCAATAAATTGAGCAGTTTTTCCTTTCAATCAGAAACCACTAAGTAATTTTCAGCAGCTGTTTTGTCATATACAAATTTGAAGCAACTATTTTGTCGCTTTCAAAATTTCTCAAGCCTAGAAGAACTAGAAGCCTTCATATCAATGACAATCAAATCAAACTTGAAATTTCTACTGCTTTTTTTTTAATAATTGTACCAGAAACAATATTATTTTTTAACCCTAATTTACGAAGCAAATCGAAAATAATTTGATTCAATACGGCACCCGAGAAGAAATTACCGAAACACAAGTGAAATTGAAGAAGGTTATGGAAACATTCTAAAATGAGAAAAGAAAAATATAAGTAAAATTGAAGAAGGTAATGGAAACATTCTAAAAGGAGAAAAAGAAATAATAAAGGACATAGGCAGAGTATTTGTCATGTATATAAAAATGCCGTGGCCGGTCTGCGCTTTTGTGGAGGAAGTATTCTGGATCAAAACACAGGACCAACCTGTCACTTCTGGAACAGCTTCATATAAACGATAGGCTAATAAAAAAAGTAAACCGAGAATACCTAAATTACTTCGGCCATAAGAACGGGAACTATGGAACTATTGGTAGTAGAGGAAGGTAGAAATGTTTTTGAGAACTGTTGTAATGTACAGATAGTTTTCTCTACAAATTTTTCCAAAAAGTAAACTTTTATACACAACAGTATTTATGCTAGACAATACAAAACATAGGTATCTTGAAAACTCACATGTGCGTCATCAGCATATGACTGAAGCGATATCTTGACGCTCATAGGCGTGATTAGCATGCAACGTGTTAAAAGAAAAACATTCATTTTTTAATTTATTAAAAGAAAATATATTCTGATAATGTTAACTTTATGTAAAACTTGGCATTATTAGTAATATTAATCAATCGTAGTGATTTGACGAAAAGGAATATGGCGTTGTACTGTTTACCTTTGAGTTGATAATTTCCTTTTTTGTGACATTTTAGTGAATTTGTTAATATTTTCATCCAGAACTGTCATTTCGTTCGTAAGTAAACATTGGAATTACGTCCATGAGCGTAGTACAGGTGATGTGATATTACTTAATTCTTGACATGAATTGAAATTAAATTTTGTGAAATAAAGTAAATCTTGTCGTATTATAAATACATTTATTTATTTTTTCTAATCAACACTATAATTGCTATAAATATATTAATTTCAAAGAAATATCATATGCAGGTTCCCAGTAAAGAATCAACAGCTGCTAGATATGTGGTTGTCTATGTTCGGCTTAAATAAAGAACAAGTAACCAAAACTGCTATGGTCTGTTCAGAACACTTTAGAAAGCATGATCTAATTATACAACCAAGTGGACGGGTTAATATGAGGAAAGGAACTGTTCCAATAAATATTTATCATAAATCATTAGATCTAAGGTAACTATAACGAATTCCTATGTAATTTACTATACAGAGTATAATAAATATAATGCACACGCATATCATATTAATTCAATGTTTCAGTTCTACAAACGATATGGAAAATAAAGAAACAACTTCCAGTAGTATTGATATGGATGATTTTTATGGACCGTGAAAAAGGTGAGTTTGGATCGAATTTGTTAATTAAATTTAAAAATAAATCTAAATGTGGATTTTAATTACTTATTTCATTTTAATATTAAAATTACTCACATTATTTTAGGAGTTTCATTGATATTGAAAAATGTAATATGGAGACAGACTTGGGCCTTAATGTAAAATCTAATTCTCCTAAAACGGAGGTGAAATTTGGATAAATTTTGTATACGATTATTTCAATCTTAAACCAATTTTAATATTTTTCTTTAATGTACATAAATTGATTATTCTAGATGTTTAAATGACAATGAAGAAAACAAGGAAAGTATAGATATAGAAAATGCACCTTCGAGCACCATTACAGCATCAGAAACTGAAACTGTAGAGTTGTTACTTGGTGATAATACTTTTTCATGTGTTCCACGTAATATTTATAAAAAGTGAGTTCTTAGTTTAATTTATAAAAACAAGTATTATAACTATGAAAACCTAATTATATGTTTTAGAAATAAAACCATTGAAGACATGTCTAGCAGCAATTTTTCAACACCTGAAAGGATCACAAAACATTTTAGAGTGTTAAAAAATACTGTTAAGAGTCAAAAAAGTAAAATAAAGTATTTACAACAATATGTAAGAAGAATGAAAACAAAAATTACATCCTATCTAAAATGATTAAAGATTTATGTCCGACTTATGTCCTTTATTGTTGAAATGAACATTTTATCACGAAGTCAGTTCAGCTTTTTATCTAATAAATGTACCAGTGATGCTGTTTTCTGTACTACATGAGGTCTATTAAGCACTAAACAATAATCTTTACGCTGCCACTGTTTTTTTGAGACTATGCCAAATGTTTTGATTGTGTAATTCACAACATTTTGATAAAAAAAACTAAATTTCTACGGAATTCGAGATATTTCTTTGAATTGGTTCCAATCTTGCTTGAGAAATAGGAAACAAGCAGTTAGAGCAAATAATACTGACTCTAGACAAAAAAGCATTTATGTAGAGTACCGCAATATTGAGTACTGGGTCCTCTACTTTTTCTTATATTTAGCTTTTCATGCAATTAAAACTTCTGATCAACTTAAAATAAAAACCTGGTCCGACTATAATTTACTTTCTTTTAACATGAATAAGACAGTAGCATTAAGGAGCTATTAGCTATAAAGGAGCTCTTCAACCCTTGCTTAATAACAGCCAGATCAGTATCGTTGTTTCTTTAAAATTTCATGGCATTTTTACAGACAGCAACCTTAAATGGTTCCTTTATATCGATTTGTTAAGTAAGAAACTAATCTCAGCCAGCTATGCAATACGATCTGTTTCAAAGCTGAATTTAGCATCTTCCAAAATAACATATTTTTCTTTGTTCGAGTCTCATCTTCGATATGGCCTTCCTTTTTGCGGTTCTAGTACAGCTACCCAATATAATGTTATTTTTAAATTACAAAAAAGAGCAACACGGTATCTTTTTGGCCTCAGTAAAATAATACATTTTAGAAGTTACATAAAAAATTACGGGATTTTAACTTTTTCCTCTTTGTATATTCTAGAAACTGTTTTCTTAATTGGTAAACACCTACATGTTTTTTCAGCAAGACCCAATCATGAATTGTCCACCAGAAATTCAACCTTTGATATGTATTTATCGATTTCGTCCACTGAGTTAGTAAATAAATCTATATTATAACTTCGGCAAAAAAATTATACAATTAATTCCCTTTGCAACTTAAATCTACAACTTCTTTCCTTAAGTTCTGTAAATTAACAAAAGCCTATCTATCTGAAAGACCATATTATTCAGTGGAAGAGTTTCTTAACGAGAAATTACAGTACGTTTAGGTACAAGCAACTAAAGTATTATATATTTGGGTATCAAATGCAGCAACTAAAACTTATTCGTAAACTACTTCCTAAGGTTTTATTATGCAATTTGCAATTTAGTTAGATTTTGCAATGAATTGTAAATTTTATTATCTTTTATTATATGACATTGACCATTTTTGTAATTTTAGTAAATTTTAATTGTTATTGTTTAATAGTTTTTTATTTGTACATTTTCGTGACAATAAAGCTTTCTATTTAGAACCTTCCATCCAAGGTTAATGTGTTTTACATATTTTGTCATGTTTGTTACAATAAAGCATATGTTTCTTACGTTTTAGATAACTTACTTCCAATACATATTCCGAACTTTATCTGTTTTATATACTGCTTAGTCTAACATGACTTCTAATGTTGCCAAATAACAATTAATCTGGAGTTATAAACCATAATTCACTACATTTTTTCAACGTATCACTCACTGGATAAGAGAAGAACATACTCAATACCCTGAACAGGTTAATGTTTGGGAAGAATTTTTTAAACTTTTTATTGCTTGTGTATTATTTTAGTTTAAATAAATTATTATATAAAGTACTTTGCGATTTTATTTATCCCATCTTTATTCTTTTGTGTAACTCAATTTTTATAAATATATTTATTTCTATACACTGAAAATTAAAATTATTCATCGTTCGTTGTTTCTCACTTTATCGAAATATTTTATATGTTTACGATACTAAAAATAAAAGCAATCAAACCAATAGTCATTATTTATTCAAATGAAAAAACGGTTTCAAATACCTTTCAATTATTGGAAGGTACGCCGATGACTTAAAAGGTAATGTCACAGTCTATCACCTCGCCTCTTTCCCCGCGCCTATAAACTTTTCGACTTCAAATTTAGGCGAACAGAGTGCAGGGCATGCCCAGTCCATCTTTATTTATACGTCCATGATTATGGTAAATAATATGCCTTTCTTCTTCAGAATAATATTGTTTAACATAACTATTTTTCAGTTATTTTACCAGAACATCAAGGTGAAGAGGTAATTGTAGACAATGTGGTGGCCGAAGAAGTAGAGTCAACGCAAAATTTATTTTGTGTTATATAACTTGTTTTATTATTTTAGATATTCCAAGAACTTTAGGTAACGCAGAAGAGAATAAAAAACAAATAATGGGTATGTTTATTTATCCAAAGTGTGTAATAAAATAAAGATAGGTATTTACACTTTAAATTTTTAGGACCAGTACAAAGGAGGCAAAATAAAAGTCTGTTGTTGCGTACAAATGGTTTGGACTATCTAAACAGAAAGAATGAAAAAGACTTTAATATAAGAGCCAGGGAATTGGCTTTAGAAGAAAAAAAAAACTGAATTAGAAGAACGAAGGTTAAATATAGAACAGGAAAAACTGAGATTTCAGGAAAAAAATGGGAGAATGAATTTAATGAAACAAAATTACAGAAGGAATTTGAAAGAGAAAATATGAAAGCAGACCTGGCCGAAAAAAAGAGCACTGTAGCTCTTATTGAATCACAATCAAAAATTATAGATTCGTTACTAAAAAGATTACAAAAATATGAAGATTGATGTGTTCCCTAGTTATAGATGTGTAAATTTTATAAATAAAAAGCTAAAATATTATTACATTTTTATTATTCCTCTATATGTAGGTAGTTTTCATGTTTTGGTGTTGTTTTTCTTCTACCTTTAGTTATAATTTCTCTGTTTCCAACATAATATATAATTTTAGGTATTTATAATTAAAACACAAATTAAGAATGAACTAATATAATATATAAGTAACAAACAACTAAAAAGAAAATATTGAACAAGCAAAAAATTTTAAATTTACATTGTAACTGTAAGCTATTGCATCTGTAGGTAGGACATGTTTTCTAAATTAAATTCTTCATTTTGTGGAAGTAATACATGTTCACCTACAATGTTATTTAAAATGATGAATTCTATATTATCATAATGAGCATTTGCTAAAATAAGTGCTTCTAAATCATAATCCATCTTCAAAATAATTTGCGAACAAATGAAAATAACGCAACGAAGTGTGCATAAATTTAAGCAATAGAGAGTTTTTTAGGCCCTTTATTTTTCGAAGGACGTTAAACGTAAAACGTTATACTTGTCATGCGCCTTGAATAATAAATAAGGGATAACGTTTTTACTTAAAATAGTTTTTGAATCCTTTCGGAAATTAAGCTATGACAGATTATCGTTAATTGACATTTGACGAACGTAACCTATAAAACGAAACGGCAGTCAGTTATAGGTCGATATAAATGGTATAAACAAACATGACAGTCGAAAATACCATTGCTTTTCAAAGTTTAGTTTGGTTTAAGACGAGTTATTTTTATCATTTAAAAAAGGAAATTAGCCTTAATGATATCTTTGTGTATTGTGGTGGTGAAGCAGAGGCCATTGGTTGAAGGGGAAGCAGTTTTCAAGTGATGAATTCTTAAATTTTAACTTCAGTGTTTGGAACTGACTTTTTAATAAATTATACATTTGTTGTTCACTTATTTTAACATTTAATGATCTTTATGTTTTACCTAAATAAAAACGAAGGCATTCACAAGGTAGTTTTTTTTATTAATAATAGATTATTGAAACAAAATAAATCTTTTATTTACAAAATATAGTGACCAATACAATCATTCATAAGACAACCAAATGGTTTAATTTCAGATAAATCTGGACAAAAATATATACTAGAATACATTGCTGATGTACTTGGATGATTTTTACTACAATTTTCCAACATTTCTCCCTACAACAATGTTAAATACAGTTTAAAATATTGTGAAGTAAATATCTGTATATTTCTTCTTTGGATTCTGTCCATTCCAATTTGTGTCATAGCAGGGTTATTGATTTTTGTCATTTAATTTAGTCATAATGTTGAAATTTACTAAAAAAATTTAATAATTCTATTCAAATCAACAGCTGTCTGGTTTGTTTATACCATTTATAGTAGTTTAAATTTATTCCGCCAAGGGTCAGATACTTTGTTTTCAATCGTGAATACTCTATAACCTATTTTATTTGAATAATTTGCTATAATCTAAGAAAATAGATGACGAAGACACAGAGAAGTAATATATTACAATTTGATAAGAGGCTTAATTCTTCACAATATTTTTGATCCTGTAATACCTGTTGCATCAAGACTACATTTTGTGTTGGAAACAATTGAAGAGAAAGATGCTGAACTAAATTTTCTATTTTTTTTATTCTATCATAGTTATCTTTGGTTCTGCTCTTAGACAAGGAAAGAGAGCTGCTCATATGACTCTTTTTTTGTTTTTTATGATTTATATATCTGACATTTGACAACATTACAAACACGTAATCCCTTAATAACGTTAACCTTATCTTTACCTAAATAAGGGAATACCTTATCCTCTAATAAAGTAATCCGTTATTTTTCTGTTATCTCTCTTTGCGATGTGTCAGCCGTATGTCAAAACTGTCAAAATAGCGCGGTGTAAATAGTGCAGCGCAGGCACTGTCAACTTTGCAATAACTCTCTACTATCATTTGGTGCAAAATGAAGGTATCGGATAATTATTAAAAATCTGTTTTTTGACAGGTACTTCAAAAAATTAGTTTTGAACGACCTGTGTGTGAACCAGTAGTCCGATAATTTTGGGAGCTGTATCATACCTAAGATGATATATCTTCTACCAGAAGTAGTAGCACCGGAAATTTCAACTTGCGGAGTTGTTTGATTTACTAATTCATCTGTGAAATGTTCCAATTCATAATCGTCATCAGCACACCACTCATCACTGTTGTTTGAATATTCTTCACCACTGGATTTTGCACATATATATTCATTCTTCTCTTCAGATTCTAAAATATGTCGCAATCCATTATCTTTTATTTGATAATATTTGAGAAAGCCTCAATCTCTTTTTATTTACTACAAGAAGATCTCCCTGCACTACTCATTGTCTTTACGATTTTAAATAACAATAATATAACGAAAAATGTCATCAACAACGTTATTTAAAACAATAACACTACTTAAACAGAAAAAACTGACATTTGTCTTTTTACATTATGACTTAACGCACACAAATCCGGCAGTTAGCTAGTCGTTTCTACTATTATATTATTTATCTATGGCTACTAGGTTTGTGGCAGTTAGGGCACCGAACAACGTTAGGGTGCCAGGTGCCAGAAACCAACTGACATGATATTGTTCTCTGAGTCTCTGCTGTCAGCAATCAGCATTACAGATGTTTAGTATAATATTCATTTAACATGCCTACCAAAATTTATTCTATTCAGAATATTACCGGCGTTACATTGATCGCATATGTTTACTATGACCGCGCTACACGCATAGGTGTATGTGGCAACAAAACCTTAACATACAACCATGGGTGGAGTTGGCAATGAACGTGTTAAATCTGTATAAATATAGGTGCACAACGGCCAATAATTCGTTCTGATCTGGACAGGGCTCCGCAGAACCAGCCTTATTGGCACTAGAGACCTTCTGGTTGATTTAGTTCCCAGAAACTCTGACTTTTATTCTACCTACCATTTTCCTTGTATTTTTGCAGGATTCTAAGTCCCTAACCGGAATTTTATAATATTTTTCATCGCATCTTCGGTATTTCGCATCAATGTTTGATTTTAATAAAATGGCAGTTCCACCATATTCGTCTGCCCAATCTGATCTAAAGCAATTGTAACCTTTAAAATTATAATAGTATTTTGATTTAAACCACGTTTCTGAGAGCAATGCTATGAAATATTATGTTGATATGGCAGCTACTGCTGAACGAGAGTTCCATTGCAGCAAATTTATGTTTGCGTTTATGTCTGCGAATTTGAAGACAAGGTATGGTTTACGTGATTACTAATTCCACTATTTTAGATTTTGATAGATCGAAATTGTTTGTTTGTTTTATATTACTTATAATATTGAGAACTACTTCTAAAACTAAACTTATTGTTGCATTTAATTCCTCTGATTGTAATTTTCATTCCAAATTCCAACTGAGTTTTTTTTAAATAATGTTAACTATTAAAATTCTCCCCTGAGACAAAAGAGGTGTTTGGTTGTGTATTTCTTTTCTTGAAATTTCAATGGGATCAGGGCTGGTTGGCCTGTGCCTTTTGTTTGGGTTTGAAATTGTAGGGGAAGAAAACATATAATTAGTAACATTGTTATTATAGGATTTGGGTTGTAAGTTGTGGGACTGTGAGTACTGAGGTTGAGAGGAATGATACTGTATTGTACTAGAAGGGGTAGGTCAAGATTGAAGCCGTTGGGAATAATTTGTCGAGGATATTTGAGCACTTTCTATGGCAGAGGTATTATGAGCGACTATGTTTGCGTACGTATTTCTTGTGACCTGTTTATTTGCATCACAGAAATTAATATTGCAAGAGCTCATGGTTTCTTTTACAATTTTTTGTCTTTCAAAATCTGGGCAAGCAGACAAATTAGTAGTAAGATGATTTCCTTGACAGTTAAAGCAACGTGATATGTAATCTGAACTATTAAAATCTTGTATGGTATGGGAGTCCTGACATTTACTGCATCTTGGTTTACTTCGACACTGACCTCCCAGGTGACCAAAACGGAGGCAGTTATAACATAATAATACTTTTTGGTTATACGGCTCTACTTCCTTGATAACTTTATTAATAGAAATATATTTTGGTGAGATTTGTGATTTGAAAATAACAATGCAAGACTTTGTGGGTACATATTCTACTATTTTACTTTCATCCGTAATTTTTTCTACTTTACGTTTTATTCTTTTGACATTAGATACTTCAAAAGTGCAATGTTGATCAAATTGTCTTATTCTATCTTTTATGTACGCCTCTGAAAAATCTTTTTCTATATCTCTAATAACACCTTGTCTATGAAGAATAAAAGTTATTTTTAATAAAAATGTTTTCGTTTTTATTATTTATTAGAAAGTTTGCTGATTTATAATCCTCTAACTTGATTCTAATTCTATTCCGACCTATAGAATCAATACTAATAATTTTATTGCCTATCTCCGGAAAGTTAGTCTCAACATAAATATGATACGGGCTTAAATCAGTACTTACATACAAAAACTCCTCTCTTTCATTCGATATATTATTGATGCTCATTGTTGTTGTTTGTAAATAATTTTTTGACGAAGTCGGTTTTATTAATAAATTATTTATATTACCTACTTGATGATCTTGGTTGGAGATGCTATTCTTATTAAAAAGTGTCAACTGTGCCCCTGGTGAGATATTTATACTTACACATTCACCAAAAACTATATTTTTTCGACGTATATCTGGGGGCGCTGGGTCGTCTGGAGGTTTCCCCCGACTAACTGGTCCATTTAATTGTTCTTAACTCACTATCTAATTTTATTTTTACACCAAATTTGAAGAATTATAAAACACAATTTTAATCTAATACCGTTTAATTTCGTTTCGCTTTGCCGATAAGCACGTCCGATTCGTAGGCGAATTAGAACAAAACTGAAATTAAAGTATTGGTTACCATAAATATATATATATATATTATATATATATATATATTATATATATATATATATATATATATATATATTTTATATATATATATATATATATATATATATATATATATATTTATCGGCAACAACCACCCTTATTTGTATAATACCACCTTAAAAGGATTTTAAATCGTAATTACAGTTTGTCCCAAACCCTTTTTTCAGTGCGTCACTAATTTTGACGTCATATAGGATTTTAAGAATGTCGAGAATTATTGCATGACATTTTAGTTAAATCTGACAGTTGCAGGATCGTAATCGGCTAAACGTGAAAAGGTTATTTTTTTTAATGCATAGCAGTTTGTCATAATTCTATTCTATTCTGTTCTATTTTATACATTCCATGGAAAGTGCTTAATTAGCTAAGATTTGTTTATGGATTTATTATTATTTATTACAAACACTAGGGAATTGGAAGGTTTGTTTATTTAAAATAACGCTTCCTCCTAGAATCTTTAAGAGTTGACTGCAAGGTAAAAAAAATTACTGACAATTGCAAGGCATCAAAGTAAACATTCCTGCGATAAAATAATATCGATTTAAATCAGTCATATTTGGATAAGGAATTTTCTGATAAGTTTGTGTGGCAGCCAATAGTTTAATTTTGTGAAGAGTTGTCATTAAATAGTGGAAATAGTTTAAATAGTGAAGCAGTTGATTTTTGAGTTATTCTACCAGATTTGGTGTGCAAATGAAAGAAGGTTATAAAGTTTAGTTAAAAAAACAATATAAATAGTTTAAATAGTGAAGCAGTTGATTCTTGAGTTAATCTACCAGTTCCGATATCCAGATGAAATCGTGTTAATGGAGTTTAGTTAAAAAACAAGATACAGAATGTAAGTTTACCTTCTTTTTTATGAATAACAAAAATGAATATTATATTTCAAACAATCTATAATCCCATTCAGAATCTGATTCTTGAAAATCAATGATTACACTAGATATGTGGCTGGTATCAATTATATCCTACATTTCAAGAAAATGTCGTGGTTCTAAAAAGAACCGTTTTAATACATATAAATATCCATAAAGGTATTAGTTTAAGATATTTCCTCAATATCATTCCGGAATTCACAATCTGATTCGCGAGCGACAGAAACTGAAATAAAGATAACTCAGCCTCATTTTCTAATTGAAACTAATTTAATAATTTTAATATTAGTCTTTTTTCATTCTCGGTATATCTCGGAATATTTAAAATATTTTTATGACAATAAATACAGAATTTAATTTTCACTGTAGTTAAAATGTCTGAAAATACTAACCTGGAATGGCAATTATCATTTTATCAGTTGTTGTGAAAGTACTGTCACTGTCATTATCAAGATCATCTGTGTCAAATTATATTTATATGCATAATTGATTGGATATCTATTTAGCATATTCTAAACTCCAACCAATTATACGTTCGTAAGTAGAATTCGCTTTAATATGCGAATACCCTAAACGATACCTAATTTTCTAATTTCTATGTATAATAATAAGCGACTCACGTTTTTTTCTGTCACTTCTAGCTTAATGCGTTAGAGAGAATTCGAACAACTATGACGCACTGAAAAAAGGGTTTGGGACGGACCGTACTTTACATTATACTAAGAAATAACGATTTCCGAAGTGGAAATTGAAACGTCAATGAACGTATTTTTATCTTTAATTGTAGCTTATTCCCAGTTTAATAGTAATTAATTTACAATGCCACAAGAAAATAGCTTCAGAACAATATTAAGAAATAACAGTAAAAAATAGTTAATGGCACACTTTTGTCGCAGTAAGTTTGTCTATATTGAAAGAAATTAGTTACGGATTATCTATCGCAATGAACAAACACAAATAAACTTAAAGCGTAGGCGCAAAATTTCGGGCCAAAGCTTTTTAAATGCATTCATTTTTTTTTTCGAATCCTGAGAAAACTAACAAATATTTTTGAAAAATTTAAACTCAGAATGAAAGATTACATTATTACCGTGGGCCGAAAGTCCGTTTAGAATAAACAAAAATTTTTTGAATGAGATATTTGAAATTAAAAATAACACTAAATTTTCTGTTTTTTTTTTCACCCTTGTAACTTATTAAAATAAACATTATAGAAGTTTTCAGGGACTTTCGGCGATCGGTAATAATGTATTCTTTCATTCTGCGTTTAAATTTTTCAAAAGTATTTATTAGTTTTCTCAGGATTAAAAAAAAATGAATGCATTTAAAAAGCATTGGCCCGAAATTTTGCACCTACGCTCTTAAATCTATAATTTTAATAATGTAAGTAAAAGCTTTTTTATGTTAATGTTACAATGATGTATTATTCATGCAAACATATTTTTAACAGAATTTTCTGAATTTTATTTTGGTATCGTCTTGCCAAGTAAAATACCTACACGGAGTACTCGTTTCCTGACTCATTTGGAAGTTAAACTGTTGCCATTGTCTTTCGCGCATCTTAAATACAAAGTGAATCCGGTCGTGCAGTAATGTCGTGGAAATAATACTCTAATTATGGTAAACACTTTTATTACATAGAAAATACCCGCTAAAAGGGTAAACACGTTTACCGTTTTACAGAATATTTCAAAGTTATATTCTAGGTTGACAGCTGACGTTTGGCAGATAGCCGTCAGTTACCACCTACCACCAGTTACAACTTGACCTTTTGTAGTTGTAGCTTCAGATGCAGTCTGAGGATAAGGTTGATCAGCTAAATTTTCGTCGATTTTAATTTTTTCGTGTCCCCGACTCCCATTCGTTTGAGCATAGTGCTTGTGTATTAATTCGTTTATCAACAATTTTGGTTGGACGTTTAAATTTAACTAAGCAAGACATAGCACTAGACCGATGTTCCCGACTTAACCACTTATTTTCAATACCTTCCCTATAAAATTTTTCAACCTGATCCTCCACTATATCCGATTGATTCTGTCGAAATTGATTCAAACATATCTTCCAAATCTAATTTTCATGAACCAGTTTACACAAATAAACTCTATCATTTAAAACTTCGTCTATTACCTACATTCTCGACCTATATTTGAGGGGTGAAAAATCAAAGGCGGCAATCTCTACTTTTTCTTTTTTGAGTTAGGGACGCCATCTGTTGCGTTTTTTTATTATCTGGTAGATAAAACTATTTGTAAGAACCAAAAGCGGTCTTAACTTTATACAAATCGCAGTGAAAAGTTCATGTTGGGATCAAAAGCGTCAATATCCATAGCCGGGTGCGTACCAAACACGGCAATCTCCACTGCGGCCAATAAGAATCACATAGCGCACGCACGTGATCAACACATGGTTCGAATTGCCGGTACATGATGCTATTATAATTTGTTTTAGTTTTGGGAATCGTTACATTGCTTTTGTGCTTTTCCTAAACTATATTTGTGTCTAAAAAATTAGTTTTATATCCAAAAAAAGTATTAATTTTTTACCATGGAAGGTAATGCGCATCCTGTCACACAAACAAGGCAAGGAAGCGAATAAGAGAACCTGAAAAATGGAGGAAAAACGTTGCAAAACGTGTAAGGTGAGTACTTTTGTGAATGTTATGATTTCATTTCCAAGCCGTTGTTGAATTTTAATATTTTGTTTTTCGTTTTTGTTAAAATTTGAACCCATTTCAGTACTTATGTTCGTAATTATTTTTTTGTTGTAGATATTTTGCTAAGAATATGCAAGAATAACCAACGTGTGGTCGCAACTCAAAAACAAATAAGTGCTGCTTGCTGAAAATAAACGATATACAGAAATTTCATAGCTTATTCTATGAGACCAAAGATAAAGCGACTAGAGATGCCTTTATTTTGAAATACTGTACTGTAAATCTTACTGTCCATCGTCGATCGAAAAATGAAAAGTATTGTCCAAAGAAGTACCAGGTAGAATCTTTTATCTGTAATTTTTTATCCAAGGAGAAAGTTCCAGTGTCCAAGCAGCTTTTTTTCAACGTGGTAGGAATAATAAAACACAGGCTTTCCTATGATAAAACGATTTACTAAAACAGGCAAATACCGTTTGAACGCAGAGGTGGTGATCGAAAAACTGCGAAATATCGGGATAAGCTGGAAGGAGCGCAAAAGTTTATAATACAAATAAAATGTACTGAATCCCATTACTGCAGTTCAGTGACGAAAAGAATGTATCGTCCATCTAAACTCAGCGTCTCAAAATTGTATTTAATGTATGCTCAGACAGTTCCATCGGAGACTGTGAAGATATCATATTTTTGGAATATATTTAA